>JAXDDW010000034.1:542500-565000 GCA_034670385.1 Hoplostethus mediterraneus | reverse complement strand
GGACGTCTGATCAACCGGATAGAGCGATCATCGTGCGCTTCTATAAATATTCCAGTGTGGCCAATCCTTTCCTAATATATGGAGGGGAAAAGCTTCTCCCGGCGGCGTGGTGGGGGAGTTGGATTTACGAGAGAAATATAAGATAGATATTACTTTCTAAAGCACATTTGTCACGAGCCGCGAAAGAAAAACCCCAAAGACACGGCAAACTTTTATGAATTATGCGGGCTTTGTCTCACAGAGGAGTAAGACGCTCACGTCCGCATTAGCATCCATGAAGTTTAGAGAGAGGAGGGGGACAAAACGGAGCCCAGTGTTCTGTAACGTCCTAAGCAGCATTTAACGACTGCTAGAGAGCGCACAGCGGCCGGCGGACGAATTAGCATTCATCGCCGGAGGACACAAAGACTCACTCAGGTCTGAAGGAGATGCGAAGGCAGTAGGCCGGCTCGTTCGATGGAAGTTTGGACAGGACGGTGTGACGCATCGATCGGCGATCGGCTACGCGGCACTGCACTGTGGGCTCCGTCGCCACGGAGCCGCTCTGTCAGTCCCGACTACCCGCTGTTCATGCCTGGCACTCTGGATCTTAACATTCTGCCTTATGCTCCGGCAGCCATCACATCCAGGAGAGGACCACTACATCAAACCGCTGCTATGACGACAGGAATTTCAACTACTTGAGAGAGGGGGGGGAAAAAAGAGAGGACTTCACACCAATGCCTTTGTGTGTGTGTGTGCCATACACTGTGCACATTCCATATTTGCCCCCCCCGCATCTCTTATAATACCACACAAAGAAAAAAAAATCCTAAATTGGTTTACCCTATTGGTGTGTGGCATTATTGTGCTACAAACTTCCACAGTGCCAAATTATGACAGCTTCTTATTTAAGAGGCTTTACTGCTTCGGCAAGCCGCTTTTTAACTGTTCTGCTTAATCTTATCAGGACAACTCCAGACGTCCTTCAAAGAAAAAAACCCAAGGTTCTGCTGACAATAAGGCAGCCGGAAGAGTTTTTAAGCTGTTGAAGTTTCCGTTCAATCTGTGTCGTCGCAGATGTTGACATGGATCATCTGTGGATGGAGGAAGAGTCCCTATCACTAACGAGTCCACTAATTGGCTATTAAATTGGCTTCAGTGAGAGAAGTCCATATCAAACACCAAGTTAAAATATCAGCAGTAATGAGCTGCTGTATCTGATGGCATCTACCTGTGAAGAATGTGTGAGAGAGGGAAAAAAAAAAAAAAAGGCGATAATAAAAAGGAAGAAAATGATCAATGTGAGTGAAACATTACAAAAATGTTTCTAAGCAGCATAAAAACTTGTGCGAGAGAGCAATTAAAGTGGTTTAAAAAAAATGCAAACGTGGCACCAACAAAGCGCAACGTGAGAGGCTAACTGGGAGTGTGTGTGCGTCTGAAACTGTGTGTCAGTGTTAAGGGAGTGTGTTGGTGGACACTGATAGGTCAGGCCTGTCGCTGCAGTAGCCATGAGTGTGGGTGGAGAGTCTGTCTCTTGCGCTGGTGGCTGGCTGCAAGGACGGCCATCTGGGAGAGAAATCTGCATAGCCTCACTGCAGAAGAACTTGCAATTAAGTACCGGCGAAAAGTTTGTCACGATTTCCACGTCGCAGTCTAACCCCTCTAACTAAATGTGATAAAAACCAAACACACAACAACCACGAGGAAAACTGCTTGCTTTTCCACTCCAGCCGTCACAGTGCCCTCTGATGGCTACAGAGTATAAGACACTGTGAGACCTTGGGAGTTCTCCAAGCGTCGTTACCACATCGCTGGCCAACAGGACTGGCCAAGTTACTGTGGCATCATTATCCCTTCCTGCTGTTTTATTGCTTGCTTGTTGTTTTTTCAGGTGAACGTTGCCTTGAATCAGCAGCCTGTGCTGTGGAGTCTATTTGGACGTTGTTATTCTTGGGTAGGTGAGAGAAACAGAACAGCTTATTGGACCTTCTGTGTTCTGCCGACGGGATCACGATATCACCAAAACCACGTTACTTTATTGCTACAGTTTGGAAAATTCCATACAATTACAGCCTTGGTTGATGCACGCACGCACGCACGCACGCACACACACACACACATAATGACGCACAAAAACACACCTTCCCCTTTGCAGGATTTTGTAAACCTTTTTGGCCGTCAGTTCTGACCCAAGGGATGTCTGGTGCTACTCTACAAATAGTCTCACTTCCCCTAGTTAATCATGATCGGTGCATCATACTTATAAACCTACAGGCTATCAGGCATTAGTTTGTGACACCACAAAAAACAAACCCCCCTGTTGGAACAGCTGGGTCCAGCCCGCATAATCCCGGCCCCTGCACAGGGAGGTGGGGGGGATTTATTACTTTATTACTGAGCCAGGCAGATACCGACAGAACTTGAAGCCTTTACCTAAAATCCTGTTTTTAGCTTCTGCCTAACCTTGGAATCAAGGTAGTAGTTTGCACTCCTTACGCTTAAGCACCCATAGTGAGTCCAGGGGATGGGAGGTGAGACATTTAAGACAGGCCTTGACGTTGCATTTATTACTTAAATGGTGTGTGTGACCCCCACATGAACAACCCTGTCAGAGATGTGACTGCCCCAGACTGAAACAACAAAGAAGATTAGCTGTCATTCAGCCTTTTCGTCAAACCAACAAAATCCTCAGAAAACCTTTGAATCCAACTTCCTTTTTGCCGTGAATTCTACTTTGGCTGTAAATGAAGGTTTAGGGGATCCAGGGTGTTTTTAGGTCAATTTGTGTTTGCAGCCCACTGTGGGAGCGCAACGGCTTTAGAGTGGCTTAAGAAGTCTTAGTATGTCTCTTTCGCTCTCACCGTTCCTACAAAACCAAATAAGGCATCCGCCAAAAAGTTTGTGTTTACATTCCTTGCGACTATCATGACATTTTAAACAGAGCAAATCTGAGCTCTTCAGACACACGTCTTTTTGGCTTAAGGATTCATGGTCCTCTGGTCGTGTAGGCCTTCACTGAGACACATAATATGGACTCCAATCAGCTGCTACCATCTATCCTGGCTAATCCTCCTCTCTGGTGTTGAGATGAGCGAGTAAATGTGAGCAGACTCTTCTCATCTGTCTTCATAAACCCCATTGGTCTCCGTGGGACTGTATCTGAGCCCTGATAGGCTCATTAATCTGACTGGATATCAAACAAGAGATCTGATTCCCATGTTGGAGAGGGTATCGCCATGGAGCTGATGCAACCAGGGACCTATGAGATTCCTGCATGTGATTAGGGCATCCACTGGAACAAGGAAGTGGAGAACAGTAGTGTGTGTCTGTATGTGGGAGTATTGGCACACCAAAGCAGGTAAAATCAACTCCTGCATTCTTCAGGTCAGAGGACTAGCTTGGCATTCGCTTTGTTTGTCTATTTTACATGATTGCACACCAGTGTCACAGGCAGAGCAAATTAGGGAGCATGCAGAGAGTGCACCCTGCGTTAATAATGACTGAGGGAGGGATATGGAGACAAGAGCGAAAGACATTAACACGGTCGAAAAGAGATGGAGAAGAAATCCAAAGAAAAGGATTTGTAAATGGGCAAGAAAGAGAATTGAGAAATGAACAAAAGGAGATGAAGATGTGAACTGTGAGCGAAAGAATCGAGGGAGAAAGAGAGGCTGGGCTCGGTCTGAGCGTGACCCCCGTCATCCGTTGACAGTCCAGAAATAGAGTGGAGCGCGTGCCCTTGTCATCTCAGCACCATGATGATGGCAGCCCATGATGTGAACCGCAAAACGACTACAAGTCAAGGCTATTACAGTGAGCGCCGGACAAATGAGAGGCTGTACTTACAAAGCCCTGAGAAGACCCAGCTCCAACAGTCCAACACGCAGGCAAACCAGGACCATCCGCACTGTCATCGCCTTACCGACTCCCGACTTAGTGCTGTGACAGTAAGCGTGTGTGTGTGTGTGTGTGTGTGTGTGCATGTCTGCCCACTACTTTCACTGCAAGATGATGGCAGAGTGTGAACATGTGAAAGGGAGGCAGGATGAGACACCCCGTCCAATCCCGTCATCCTGCCAGAAGGAAGAATAGGGCAAAGCACTCTAACCCCCCCCCCCCCCCCCTCTCTCTCCCCAGCACTTCCACGCTCTCAGCCTTTTCCTTTTGTGTGTCTGAGTGGTGATAATGGCAGGCTGTCCGTCACGCAACTTCTGACCCAGATTCACCCGCTGAGGAGAAGAGACGACGAAGGGGATCATGTGAAGATCTCAGCCCTTCACCCAGGGGACCTCCTCCCCGGTCAGAGTCTTGCCGCCCATACCAAGTACAGCAGGAGGGGGAGACGGCGAGGGCGCGGTGCCAGCTTCTTTACCCTGTACTACTAAGGGCAAAAAAGCCTGGAAGGAGGACAACGCTAAACCAGCAGCAACCAGCTCATTAGGCCAGAAACCCACCGTGGGGTGCTGACTTATTCATGGACGGCTCCATGTATGAAAGGCTACTGAGACGTAGCTACTTGCTTCCTGGTGTGTGACGGGCAAAATCACTGAGCTTTGTAGTCCTCAGTCAAACGTGACCCCGGATCAAAAATGCTAACGCCTATGCCGATCAGAGAATCCCCCCGTGGCCCCGCCCACACCTTGCTGCATAGCTACGGTTACCATGGAGGACAAGGAGGACAAGGAGAGGCAGAGAGAGCTGAGAGGAGAGAACGCAGCGGGGTGGAAGGAAGAAGGGTGGAGGAATAGACGTGGCTCGGGAGGAGAGAGCGAGAGAAAAAGATGGAGGAAAGAGGGAAGGAAAAGAGAGGGAGTTGTATGAGCAGCAACCCTGACATCCTACCATCACACGGTCACTTAGCGGGGATTAGCAGTTTAGTCATGGTGAAGAGACTGGAGAGAGTGGTGGGGCAGATTGGGGAGATTGAGTGGGAGATGAGGAAAATTGGTACTTGGGAAGGAGGAGGGAAAAGTGATGCTGACAAAGATGCTTCGCTTTACTCGCTGTACTCTCAGAACCGTGTTCATCTGAACCTCAGACATCTAATCTACCCGCTTAATTAATTGGCCGTGATGAACAAAGATACGCAGCGACGTCGGGAATGAATTCTGTGAAAGCTGCACAGTTTGAATTTTGTTGTTTTATGTGCAGTCAAAGATTCAACTGCAAATTAGACCGAGGTCATGCAAAGTGTTTTGGTGTGTGTGTGTGTGTGTGTGTGTGTGTGTGTGTGTGTGTGTGTGTGTGGAATGGATGATCATATGCTGAATAAGCTTTGAGCTGATATTTCGCTGTCGACAAAGTGTGGCTCCAACATGATACAAACGGGGGGGGGGGGGGGGGGGGGGGGGTGGACAAAACAACAGAAACAAAACCTCAAACTAAAGTAACTGGACTGACTTAAAAAAAACGACAAACTTCAAGTAAGTGAATCACAAAAGGCGAGCCACATTAAGTCGAATGCCAATTAGCGGTATCTGCCAGCTTCAGGAGACGTCCGACCAGATCTAAACATCACTGAAACCTTTTGTGAAGTTCTGGAGCGGCGCGAGTGTGAAATAGATTTCCAACCTCCTTCATCCCTCAAAGAACCGGAGGCTTTCATTCTTGAAGAATGGTCCAATATCCCACGACACTCCAGTCCACGGCTCGTTTGAGGATTCAATCTGCTCTGAAGGCAAAGGCAGATGTTGTAAGGTGTTGAAACGACTCTGTCCCCTCTCTGCAGCGTGGTACGCAATACACGGTTGTTGTACCATGACCAACCGCAGCACACGACATGTAGAATTTATTAACGGTGGTGCAAAGCGCTTCCATAAGTATTTTTAAATAGATGGTAGCATCACTTTGTCCTTTAAACCCAGAAATGATGTTTTTATGATGGAAGACATGAGCTACTATCATTCACTGCAGGGAAATCTCTCCTCTCTCCCTCTCTTTCTCCCCCCCCCCCCCCCCCCATCTCTCTCTCTCTCCCCCCCTCTCTCCGTCCTTCAGGTGTCCTTGCGTGACAGTGTGGCTGCGTGTGCTTCGGTGTTTCGGTGGGAGGCATCTCTGGGAGCCAAGTGTGTAGGAGAGGACTTGTGCCTGGCTCCCTATCTGTCTGTCCCTTATCTCAATCATGCACACTCCTGCCATCCCTCCCACTGTCTCCCAATCTCTGCCTGCTGCCACATGCGGCAAATATCACTCTTTCCTTTTACTCTACCCTTTCTTCACTTTGTTTCTCAAACAAAGGGACGTTTTTGGGCCTCGCCCACGGATGCTGATTGACAGGGAATCGGCGCATCTGTTGCCTTAATTCTTTCCGAGCCCGTCTTTGAAAATGAATTACGGCTGCAGACAAACAAGCCACAGCCGCGTTTGATGCCCCGAAGATGCTTTGTCATGGTAATGGAAAATTGTCACATGGCTGCAAAAGCCCCCTAACTGGGTGTCAGGTAACTCAGGTTAAATAGGTTTACCTGACTCTCGCTTCACAGCATGTTAATACACAGGCTATTGTTGAGTTTTCAGGTGCATACAGCCACACACACACACACACACACACAGTAGGACTGCACAATTAATCGTGCATAATTGTATATCAAGTTTGGTTTCCTCAAATAAAAAGCATACTGGCATATCGGCTATGAAAGATGTCATTTCATTCGGAACATCTGCTGCAGTTGAAAATAGTCAAGATGTTGATATAAGCTGCCAAAAGTGCAGTAATTATGTTTCTCAAATCATCAAGACAATATCTAACAATTGATCACATTATCTAACAGGACTATCATTTTAGCCACACACACACACACACACACACACACACACACACACACGGTGTCTCTATCATAGCTTATAGCTGGAGAGCATTCGTCCTGATTGAGATTGCTACAGTGCCAGAACTAATTAACAGCGTTTGATTGTCTTGGCGCAGAGGTGGAAGTCATTATCATCATATTTCCCTGTGCATGCAGAATATGTCACTTTAAAAGCCCTGCAGATGTTCACTATGTGAATGCATTGTGGGTGAGCTTAATTCACATTCTTACTCCAGTCACATTGAAATGAAACATCTACTCTGAGAAACCAATGAAAACCAGCGATGCTCAACAAAAGCATCACAACATCACAACATAAATAAAACAGAGCCACCATCCAGGAAAAGGAAATCACTTGTTTTGTGTTACCCAGCTACCTAGGGCAGTTTTGACATATACTAATATTAAAAAAGTGAGACTCAGTGGCATGCCAGTGCTTAATATAGTTCCCTTCAAAACGGTTCTCATTTTCATAGCAGATATCTGACTCTCTACTCCACCCGGTGGTTTTCCACTCGCTTCAAAGTCTTTTGAACATTTTGTATAGGATGTAGCGGGCTAATTAGTCCCACTGCCAGCAGAACCCTGGCCTTTGAGAGGGAAAGAGGCAGACGTTGGCTATAAAAGACTCAGCAAGCCTTGTGCTGGGAAGGGAGGAAAACAGGAAGTTGTTCATCCCTTTTCCTTTCCTTCTCCAGCGATCAATCAAGCTTGTATTTTACACCATCTTCTGCCCCTACTCAAGCCTCATATAAGTCTCGCGTGCATCAAAAGGAGATCCACACACAGATTGGCTGCCAAAGCATAAAAGACAAGAACTTCTGAATGCATGCAGACACACACAAACACACACACACACACACACACACACAGATGCACATACAGATAGTGTGTGAGAGAGAAATAAATATAGTAGCAAACAGAATCCAAAAGCAGAAATTGTTTCGCACTACTGTGTGACGTGCTCTTTCAGGCTTGACTTAGCAAAGACAAAGTAGGCCTATAAGATTTATGAGAAGCAGCAAAGTTTGCCAGTTGTTTGTTTTAGATAAATGTCACACAAAGCAAAAACTAACAAATTTGAGGATGGCAAACAAAGAAAGATGAAAGATTTCCCGGGAACTCCGAGTTGCCATTTCGGGAGCTGCTCAAGAGTTCAACCCTGCAGGCTGAACACGGCTTGGCACAGATAGAGGTTTCCATAACAGTGCGACAGATTTAAAAGGTTCCTTTTGAAATAGAAGCGTTTGGCACTGAATCCTAAGTGGGATCCCCGTACCTGTACTCACCCCCTGTGGCGGGTTCCCGGCTTCCCAGCACCAGCACCTGGCCGCCCGCCCGCCCATCAGATACGAACACCTGGTAGTCCTGACCAAACATCGCCCCCCCCCCCCCGGCGCTGCCAGCCTACACCTTCTCCACAGAAACCTCTACAGCTGACAGACTCGGAGCGGTACAGTCCACGGCAGTGCTGTACTGTACTGTACAGTGCCACCCCCCCCCCCTCCAAATGTAACACCACGCTTCAATGGTTGTGCTTATGAGAGGAGAAAACAGAGAGATAGAGGTTAGAGTACAGGCTAGGCCGTGATGGGGTGGCTCAGATAGCACAGTGAACCTTTCAACATACACAATGAGAGACACTCTCACAGCACCTCTTGCTCTCTTTCCCCTTCTTCACACACAAACACACACACACACGGATGCACGGACGTACATACACACACACACACACACACTATACATTCTCTCAACATCTGCGCTCTTCATCAGCATGGTTATTCACAGTCAGGATGGAGACGAGTGCTCGGGGCAGCAGAATCACTTCCCTTCCCCGTTCCTCCCCGCACTTTTCCCCCTCTCCCTCCGTTGCTCTCCCCTTTCCCATCTCTCCCTTTCTCTGTCTGAAAGGTTTCTGTGAAAGGCCTGAGATGAAAGGGTGCCCTCAATGAGAGCGTAATTGCAGAGACAGCGCTGGCTGCCCAAGGTGCCACCAGGATTGCTCTCAGACTAGCGCCGTCCTAGATTGCCCACAATTCGTGCATGTGCAACAGCAGAAAGGCGCTTAGTTCAACAGTTGCTGTCTTGTATGACACAAACCGATTTGTATTCCAGCAGCGCGTGTACGCGGGAAACCGCACAAGTAGGCACGTCACGTTGTATGGAGACGCTGAAAATACGCAATGTCACACACATGGAAACTCCAACTGGCAAAACACAGACAGAATGGAAACACAACCATGTACGGTACAATGCAGTTACACACACACACATGTACACGTGCACACACACACACATACACTTTTCTGTTATGATCTACTGCTCCTCTAATCTGCTAATCTAAAACCAATCGAAGTGCCAGTCAACAGGCCTGGTGGGGAGAGGAGCCAGCAGGACAGCATTGTCTGCTTACGTCAAGTTGAATCCTTGGAGAGAAAGCAGGACACCCTAGACGATAGATACTAGACTGACAAAACTGCCAACAAAATGAGACTCATTGTCTGAAAATGGCCAGAAACCCAGACAGCAAAAATCTATATTCACCTCTCTTGTGGAGTGGGCATGTCCTTGTGAAATCGGGGATCATTTTTTTGTTTTTGGTGGCAAACGCCACCAGAGAGGCAGACTTTGAAGTCAATGCGAAGGGCGCTATGATGTGACACTATATAACCTAGCCTGTTGCTGCAGGCACAGAACCACTCGTGACAGCAAAGACATGATGCAGACCATAAATAAATGTATCCTGAATGTACATTTCACATTCCTTTATTATTTCATCTGTGGCTGAAGTAGTTAGATGTCAAAACTGAGGGAAATATTCTTATTTACTTTTTCAGGAATTGGGTCTTAGAGACTCATAGTTGAGCAATCTAAAGTCCTACTTCACGATTGGTTGTCCCAGACCTATTGTTTTTGAACGCACACTGCCGTACAATTTAGCTATGGCTATCTCTGAGATTTTAGAAAGGCGAACACTGCGCACCTCGATATATCTCGGTTATAATAATAGCACACCCTTGTCTGTTCTATTATAAGAGAGCCTGCATCGATCGATAATGCAGAGCGATATTGCTGTAATGTGACCAAGAGCCTGCTCTTCTCTCCCCGTGTCAGGATGGATACAAAAAAGTCTGTCACAGAGACTGCAATGAAAGTGATTAGGATGAATTGGATGTGACTGAATGAGCTGACCAGCGCGCCAGATTTACAGTACATATGTTTTCCGTCATGAGCCGTGAGTTATAGTGCGCAGTAAAATAGATTTCCAGAAACCAGTGACAGGCAAGAAGTATGAGTGAGCCGACGCCAGCTCCATACATTGCAGCGTCCCTGGCTCCCTCGGTGTTGTATTTAGCCTCTTTACAGCGCTTGAGCACACAGCGGCTACAGCCAAAGGACCTGCTTTCAAATCTACGGCAATGCACACAATTACCCTCTGGTCCAACCCCAGAGACAATACGCGAGCAAATACACACACACACAAATATAACCCCCAAACCTATTCATCCATTCGAGAGGAAACAGTGGTTTTTCAATCCAATCCTGCCAAATGCCTCTCCGATCTTCCGCCCTGGCATGAAAATGACTCTTTTTTTAGCTGCTGTCCAATTAGAGTGATTATGTGTCAGAGAGGGAGGTGTAATATGGTGATTATGATAATGAAACACAGACGTGACTGCCTTTTTGAATGCGGCACAGGTGCAAAGCTAGACCGAACCATTTCTATTCTATGCACACGATTTGGCACACAAGAGCCGGGAATATGTTACCACAAAGGGCAAAGAGATGAGGTATAAAAGCCAACCCTTGGACTCTCGGTGACAGTAATACACACTCGATGTGGAAAGGAGATACAGGTGTCGTGCCCTAATCTGCCTTAATTGCTCTTAGGCCGATTTAAAAGAAGAGCTGTGGGATCAGACACTAGCAGCTTGCACTTAAGTGGTCTGCGGGGTTTAAACAGTGCCAGGAATTCATAATGCCCTCGATGACTGGTTGCATCTGAATTCAGGTAGAGATGAGAATGTTAACAGTTTGTTAAAAGTGTGTCTCGCCAGTGACATCAGCATTTTGAATAAAATTGGTGATCAAAACAAAATATACCCTCTAAACCGGCGCTCTGAAAAATCCAGGTCCTGAGTGCCGCTGGGTGGTTAAGTGCATTCATCCGGTGTCCCAGGTCAAAATCAGCATCATCTACCTGGCAGAATAGAAAACCAGCAGTACTCTGTATCCCGAGGTGCAGATTTGAACCAACAAAACTAACTTGCTCTGAAAGAGAGATGACCAGTGACCAGCCTTTTCCAGCACAGCAATCTGATTTTGCTTTTAAAATGCTAACCGTTTACGACAACTGCTAGCCATGAAAACTGAAGCACCATCGATCAGTGATGGAAAACACTCTACTCACCTGTCAATTCTCACGGTTTAAACAAATCACATCTACTGTCTGAAACGATAGCGTGGCTGCCTGCCTGTATATGCTGCACTCCACGTGTGCCTACAGTCTCCATCTTGCAATGCCGAGGACATGGTGATTACTCATCCAGGCTTACAGCAGCAGTACATTATGGGTAGCCTTGGCTCTAATCTCAATTAAAATTGTATCGACAGGCATTTTAAACACTTACAGTCCATATTTTCAAACTGTTAAATATACATGAATTTCCTAGGTGCTGGAGTCAAACCGTAGGATATTTCCCTCACATTAAGGGACTCCAGACCGTGACATCAGCGAGGCCAGCGTTCAGAGGGCAGCCTGGCAGGTTGGCGGCAGGCGCAGATGAGGCACTTTTTGTGATGTATGGATAGACCGGACCAGTAAGGGCATGGAAAGAGAACAAAGGCCCAGAGTGTCCCTGGACTCCTGCGTCAACCGAGCGCCAACAGAGCAGAGAGAAGAGAAATCAATACCAACTCATGCTATGCCCGGGCAGCGCCGGGTATATTCAGCCGTGAAGACAAGAGCAAGAGCGAGGAAGAAAGTAGGAGATGAGGAGAGGAAGACAGTGATGAGGCACATTGTGAAGGCCAGTGCTGCTCCCTGTTGTTATTAAGCAGCTCCCTGGCCTCTCCGCTGCACACGGCCGATGTTCCTTCTCCCCATGACCCCCTGTTATATTTTGTTGCGTTCTCCCCAACAACTGGCCTGTTGTAAAGCCTCTGCGGAGCTAATTCATCTATTTCAATCTGGTTTCTTACATGCATCGCGCAAGTGTCGTGAATCAACGATGTGCGCGCGCCCATATGCACACGCAAAGTTAGAAGGACGATTATGAACAAACAGGAAATTAAAAACTTGCTGCGCGTCTGTGACATCTTACATCGAGTTACTGCAGTCGGATGCGTACGTGTGAGACGACGTGCAGGTGACCAGGATCCCCGAGGGCTGAGTGACACCTAAAGGGCACGGCTCGACTTCGCCGAGACATCTGCAGCATGTCTCATCGGCATTCGGCTATGAATCATTCAAACGCGGCCGGCTGTCATTACCGCAAACAGCAGAAGAGGAGACACACACACTCACGCCCACGCGCTCTCACACGTGCAAATGCACACATGTAGAAAGTGTGTATACCCCCGTGAAAGCGCCACATAGCATATGCAAAAAGAAACGCACTCCAGATTGTGATGGACAAACATGCAAAGCACACACAAAGAGCTCTCTCTCTCTCTGCCAGCATAAGGTGAGCCCGCTCTCCTACAGAACCACATTTGCATGCGGTGCTACAACGGTTTGTGGTTAACGTGCTTACATGCTGCACCAGAACAGACTACTAATGCAGGCAGGATCAACTTCAAATGAAGACACTGCTGTACGTGTGTGTGTGTGTGTGTGTGTGTGTGTGTGTGTGTGTGTGTGTGTGTATATGTGTATCTGTGCCAGAGTGCACATGCTCAGTGGAGATGTAAAACTATGGAAGCGCAATTACTTTACTTTGTGTCCTCTACATTTCATTGCCATACTTGACATCGACTGTCTATTCGCTTGCAATATCAGAAGTGCTGCGCTGTGACGAACAACAGGACAGTCAATGATAACTCACTGAGCTCGAACGGATTTGTCAATTTGTGCTGAAATCATCTCGGAGTCTCACGGCATTTGTTAACCACATCGCAACCAGCGTCTACTGAAAGCTATATTCTCTTTAAACCAGAAGAGAAGCACGTGTTGTCATCTGACCGTAAAATTCACATTTCAAAACCAAAGAGTGTTTATTTCTCAAAATGATATGCTTTAATCAATATGGCAAAAAAAAACAAAAACTTGTCAAATTGTCAAAATTGCCGCAGATAATTACTGTTTCTGTCTGCATCCTCCAAAAAAGCATCCGTGGTTGAATTTCTCCACTATCGCCCATAAATGTTGTTTCACTGTTCTCAAACACTCAAAGCACATTACAGGAGAGAAGGAATCTTTCTGCAATTTTTGAGACGGCATTGGGGAAGACACAACGCAATAAGGAGAGGTCCACAGCAGCCTGAACAACCTTTCGCTGGCATTTTCCGCAGCTGAGAAACAGAATGTTTTTTAATGAAAGCGGTAAAATACAAACTCCCCCTAGAGCGCACGCTGCATTAATAATTCTGCAAAGGTATGAGTATTTGAAGCTTCGTCCCAGAGTTAGTGTGAGTCAAACTTGTGAGGGGGGAGAAAGGAATGATTGATGTTGGTGAAATGAGTTGACGGCCAGACGTCACCTGCATTAGCTGATACGTACAGGGGGAAGCAATCTGGTGGGGAGAGAGTTGGGCAGGATAGATGGATAATACATAGCTTATACGATGATCTTCATAAAGCCTGCAACTTATCTTCTACCCGTCCCCTACCACCCCGCGTCATAGATGTCTGAATGACAGGCAGCCACCCATCTGCGCGTGCTCCTCCATCTCCGGAGCATCTGTTTGGCAGCGCGAGTGGGCCGAGCGGGACGAGGCCCCGGCGCCAAACCCCCCGGAGCTCCTCATTACAGGACCGCAGCCGTTTAGAAGGCGGAGCCGATGTTTTACCACGACGCCCGTCACTTGGCGTTGGCAAGACGCGGTGTGTGTGAGAGGGAGGAGGAGGAGGAGGAGGGGGGGAAGGTTGGGAAGGTTAGACAAAAGAGCCAACCCCTCTCCCCCCTGGCCAGGCAGCGGCACGTCTGCCAAACCAAAAGGAGGCAGAGGGAGCCACACACTGCCGCGCCCACTCAACCACTCTCTGCAGAGCTGGAGATAATGGAGCAATCAGCGGGAGCAAAACAAAAAAGCCTGCACGACAATTACACTACACGCAGGCAAAATAAAAGGCGTGCAAATACACAAACACACAAACGCGCGCACACACGCGTATGCATATAGGCCTTCTTTGTGCTAACACGGAGACGAGGATTATAAAGTCAGAACTGCCGCACTTTGTTTTCCAGGCAGCTGCTGGGAGATCAGTTGTTTGATGTATGACTGGGGAGATACAGAGTTCATGCAGAACGAGGTTAACCCCTCGCTCCCCAGTGCGGATGAACAGGGAAGCTGGGGCATTAGAGTGTGGACATTTTTCACACCAGCAGAATTTACAATGTCTTGCTGTGTGTTTGTTCAGGACAAACCTGAACAAACACACAGCGAAAAGCTCTGCATGATCTAGGAGTGGAGGGAGAGAGAGAGAGAGTGTGTGTGTGTGTGTGTGTGTGTGTGTGTGTGTGTGTGTCGTTGTATGTGTGATTTACTCGCTGGCTATGAGCAAGGCTGTGTGCAGAGGTGTCGCTGTAGTGATGTCAACTAATGGGGTGGCACACCTTGATCTTTCGACTTTTTAATTCCCAGCGTCTAACTGCAACCCCTCAGACATGCTCCTCATCGTCGCGTTACCCCTCTCTGCCGGTCTGCTTCCTAACCGCACCCCTACAGCCTCAACCAGCTCTGTGCGCCTCTCGTTTCCTAGTAACTGTGGGAGCCATGTAGGGCTCGATGCATGGAGGAGCGTTTTCATGCATCGGGTACCTGCGAGTTGTGTGTGTGCATACATTGATTTGTAAATCACCGTGAGCGTGCGTGCGTGCGCATATGTTGCTTTGTGTGTGTGAATACATGTGTTTAACATGGTTATATCCACAGGGGCTTCATTTGTAGGGAATCTATGCAGGTCATTCTTGTTTGGTAGTAGCACAAAGAGCTCATTCCATAATATAAAAACACAGTGACAGGATAAATAGAAGTCAAAACTGTATCCACACCATTCCCATGACAATCTAAAATTATTCTTACTGTAACCTACAGGCTGAGCACCGCCTTGGGCAGTGAATACCTTTGTATACACCCCTTAACACAGCTCATGTTATTGACCAAGGTCAAACATCAGAAGGCAACTCCTTCCTGCTGAAACTATGACCAGTGAGTCACTCTCTACCACCAGCACCAGGCCTACATACAATCCCAGACAAACCCGTGCAGTCATATCCAGTGCAGTCACTTTCCCCTCTCTTCCTCTCTCGCCCACTGATCACTACAGTTCAGAGTAGCAATCCATCGTGGCAGCACAACACAGTCCTTCATAACCCTTCTCCTTTCATAATCTGGGAAAATCTCAGCAGTGCATCTCTGCTGCCTGCGCTGTCTCTCTGTTGCCTGATGATAAGTGCTTCAAACAGCTAATGTCACGCACTATGTTAGAGCCCTTGGTTTCCCATTAATGCCTTGCTCTGAGGAGGCTGAGGAGATGGATGCCACCTAATGAATCGATCAGGAAACAAAGCCCAGGCAGCATCGGATGAACAACAGGAATATAGGCCTGTCTGACCAGAAACCAGAGACCTGACCTTTTCATGCTCACTGCTCTAATAGATTATGACAGCGGCTCGGGCTCATCCGTGGACTTCACATGCAATGTTTCTGCACCATCACTGACACGGCAGCGGTTCCGTTTCAGCAAATTCATCTATTAAGCTTGGCTGCACTGCCAGATAATGCAAGTCCATATCTGCCTCTCAGCTGCTTAGAAGTCATTACATGTATATTAGTGGGCGATAACATGGGAATTGGTTTCCCTGTGAGAAGTGTAGCTCCTAGTGGGGGAAATAAAGAAGAGAAATTAATAGTGAGCCACAAGGTTACAGCATAGCATAGACGTCAGTACAGCAGAGACCTAAATTCACATGAAGCACAGCACACAGCACACAACACACTCCTCTCACACACACACACACAAGCACACAACACACTCAAATGAACTAGAACCTGAATTCACCCACCCAAACTAGAATCCAGTAGAGAGAGAGTAGAATCCAGTAGAGACTACTGCACAAGCGACTATAAATGGCAATGGAGGTCCAAAGGAAAATTCCACCCACTATTATTATTTTGTGATGAAGGTGGTAATATGGTGATTTCCTACATTTCCCAGAATGCCATTCAACATCCCCACAGAAGAACCCGCCTGGCCTTTGGTTTTACATGTAGGTGCAGAGTCACACTGCTGACTCCAAATGTAATGTCTGCTTGCTGCATTGCATTATGGTCTCATGAGGCTACTGTCGGTGGAGAAAGTGGTACATCTTCCTCGTCTACGATGATTTCTCCCTGTATGAGAAGCCCTTTCTCTTCGGTTGTGAGGGACTGACACCAGAACCTTTTTCCATTGATGTTTTAGATTTGTTAAATAATATTCTACTATTAAACTCCATTGTAGCTGCGCTGGAAATATCCCAACGTAAAAAATACCCCACCAAAAACAAAATGGACCCAGAAATGCAAGGTACATCACCAACAGCTGTTTATTAACGGTGAAAAAATGTGTTAGGGTGGAATTGTCCTTTAAGGATTGACTGGGATGAAATGAAGAGGAAAATCTAAATTGCAGTCAAGCCTAAAGGCAGTGCAGGCTTTGATGATGCTGCTTAGCAATTCGCAAAGTGATGAATCTCTCTTTACAGCTTGATATGTCAACCTTTAGTCTGAAAGGAATAAGTGAGAACTGACAGTGTCAGGGAGCAGCAAAGAGAAAGAGGGAGAGGGAGATAGCGGCAGTCTATAGAGACCCAGAAAGAGGTGGGGGGATATTTGGATCCAGTTGGTAACACAAAGGTTTATCTTCCCAAAATGAAAATCAGAAGTGATGGGAGAAGAACTTGGGGAGGAGATGTTCTGAGGGAAAAGAACAAAGAATATTACCACTTCTTGCCGTTTCCCTCTTCCATGTTTCTCAGTCGTTTCACAGTTCAGCAGCCTTCGTGTTTGACATAGACACCGGTAATGAATCTTTAACCCGGAGACATCTTCAATGTAAGTTAAATCAGGTTGTCCCTAATGTGAAATGTACACCCTCCTACTCTCTGAACTAGTAGGTTTATAAGTGATTCAACTAAACTCTCATTGACCCCTATTAAAAATGCCGCCGGTACTAAATGTTTTATTATAACCGCAAAATCGTGTCGATGAACCAAAAACATAACTTAGCAGGAAGGAGAACAATGCAACATGAGCTGCATCTCCTATGTTTAGACTACCACACCCTGCCCCATGTAGGGAGGGAGCAGATGCATTTGATCCTGAATGCATTACAAGCAGAATGTGTGGCGCTTGTATTTCAGTCACAACAAAACACCAGGTGGGGCTTATAGATGTTAGACAGATAGTACTGGAGGTGTGGGTGTTGTCAAGTTAGTAGTAGGCATGACAAGTTGACATTGACCAGTAGCCTCCGTGTAGAAGGCGCCTACGTCGTATTTCATTCCCAAACTGCAACAGCCTGTCTACTTAAGAATAAACTAGGCTTACTAAGAAACGTAGGCAGAAACTAAAATCGATGTACGTTCCAGAGATGAGCAGAACCACAATCCCTGGCTGTTACAAACAAATTGTATTCTCGTAAGTGATATAACTCTCTTGCCGTTACTATCGCTGTCAGTACCACTTTCTTTATTACTCTTTGCACCTGCACCTAAAGCCAGCGGCTGGATACAACACATCCAGGCGAGTTCCCTGGGGGATGTCGAAAGGCATTCTGGGAAATGTAGGAAATCACTGACTGGAGTAGAAGTAGACAAGGCAGGTTGAGGGAAAGTGGATACAACAAAATGGTAAATTACACAAGATATGGGAAATGGAAAGAAAGAATAGGTCAATGAGCCAGGATAGCTTCAGAAAGAATCTTAAAGAATCTCAATAACACCCTGACTTAGTATTGATTGATATTCCAGATCAGATGTGTGTGTGTGTGTATGTGTGTGTGTGTGTGTGTGTTTGAGTGTGTGAGTGAGTGAGTGAGAGAGAGCACAAGAGAGAGAGCAACTGATTGACTGGCTGACGTGACAAGCTGTCTCCATTCTGACAGAGAAAATGCAGGTGAACATCAAGACTCAATTCAGATAAATAAATAGATGCTTGACGTGACACTTGAGCGTGGCAAATCACAATATGTAAAACACTGTGCTTATCGAGATAACGATGAATGATAGAGCTAATAATAAAAACGGGTTGAATACTCCAAACAAACAGACTGTAAATAGATTGCTCCATGAAATTGCTGTAAACAAGCTTTAAGTCTTAGGGTATGATTGTGCCCAGCATGTTTCAAGAGTTTTCATCTTGCACAGTAGAACCTCAGTATCCGATCTCTCTCGGGAATGGAGGCTGATCCAGTGAATGAAATGTTCTAAACATTTGAGCTTCTGTGTATGTAGCTAACTTGTACATATCTACACTAGAGACAATAACTTTATAAAAGCCATAATCTCCCAGGTCTCTGGAATCTGTTTTTCCATGTGCTGTGTGTTTTCTAAGTTATTAATAGCGTAACCAACGTGCTTCTAGAGAACAGAAGGTCACTGGATCCCTAGCAACACTAGCTGCTGTGGAATAAGATTTATTGTGGGCCACTACAGGCTAATTCATTATACTTCCACTTTGAAAATGGCTTATTTTACCATAATTTGTACATCCAAATTTCTCATGAAACCTAAAAGATATTAAAACCATCAGTCCATCATAGTGCACAGATATCAAATTCTACCCTGCACAGAATTGTGGCATGGAAACAGGGACCTTTGATAAATGCATGTAATATTTAAACCCTTCAATCATTAATGACCTTCAGAGCCTACCAGTGAGCTTACCAATGCAACTGTGAGAGACTCATCATATACGATTCCCTTTGGAGTCCATTCACAAACCACGGAAGATGGACAGAGGTTTTGTTTTTGGCCTGCAAGCCTTAGTTCACATTTTGGAAGTTCACATCCTGCCAAGTGGGAAAAACTGTGGAAATACAGAAACTCTTGAATGGGATATTAGGGCAGTTCCAGCTCTGGAGTGATCTATTTTTTAGAGAACAATTTGGTTTAATCGAAGCGCAACATTATCCATCTTCTCCCACAAGCACATATACTGTTGCCACTCTCTCATACGCTAACGCAAAACACACACTTGCATGCATGCCGGCGCACATATGTGAGCACAAGCCCTCATACATTTACAACATGCTGTGACAAGGGCACTGCATGCACCAAACCTAACATAAGGAACAGCTTGCTACTTTGGACAGAGAAATCTGGCATTTCCCCAATCACAGAATCACTATGGGCTTCTTCCAATTTATGCATGAAAGGTTGTGCCCCAAAATGTCTGGAATCTGCTTATCATGTTAATATTTTGTTTAGCTGATTTCCTTCATCACTACATCGAGCCGAAGCTATTCCCAGCAGGGTCAATTACTTCGATAATGCCCCCAAAGCAAACAGCTCCGCTGCCATAAAACGTTGACATCATCAACAGCCAATCACAAGCCAGCATTCAGGGGCTTTGTGTGGCACAGACCTAGGGAATAAGCAGGTGCATTACTACAAAACAATAACTCTACAAACATACTGAGATACGCACAGTACTACATGCTGCTGTCAGTAGCAGATGCTAAAAAGCATACAGCAACTGTGGAATTAGTAATACACAAACTACTCTGTCAAAAACTCTCCTAACGTCTGACTTAATCTGTATTTTAATAGATTTCAACAGACCTAAATGTTTGTTAATAGCAAGGCTGTAACTTGACTTGCCTGAGGGCATTCCCTATTATGATACATAAATATTTAACAGGCAGATGATAACGTGATATGTATAGGGCACTGACTACTATGCAGTGATGTACTGGTATGAAAAGGTGGGTAAACAGTGACCTCCATTCGGTGATCAGGCAAACAACCACCAAACAAACAAACAAACAAAATTCAATTATACTTTCATAAAAGCATCAATTTATGCTTCTTTTTGCAACAAACCCTATCTTCATATAACTTACATCGACTTGATACGACCTAATATGATTAATAAAATATACTAATATGATATAAGTTTGTTTGTATCACCGTTACAGTGCTTCACAACACACATTATGACACGATGAATGGAAACGACACCCCCGACCTCAGACCCTCAGTGAGAACAAGGAAAAACTTCGTTCCTCATTAGGAATGGATCAGGACCTCACAGAGAGGGATCCCCTTGTAGGATAGTCAGGCGCGCAATGGGTGCCGAGAGTAGGCAGACAAAGATTAAACAACCGCAACAAAATGAACATAAACAAACCACACAGACAAACACAATAACGATGCCTGGGTGAACGCTCGGATCCGACACGGGGACATCAACACCAACACATCGCCGCCAGCAAGGTCATCGTAAGAATGAATGACGTGTACTATGAATTTATCTCATAAACATTTAACTCTGAATAAAAAGGAGCGTCAATTCTATTACGCAAATAAAAAAAAGTGGGTTAACTGAGTTTAGGTTTGCTTGTTGTTAGGTTTGATTGTGTGAGAGGTCCTATTGTCCTCTGCACCAATGTCAAGATAAAACCCTGTACATTTATATATAGGGAATAAAGTGAATCAGATTCTTCAACAATTCCCTCTCAGTCCTGATGGTATTGTATTGATTTTACAGCCAGTAAAACGCAGCGCGTATGCACATACAAATATACACCTGCCCGTCCGCAGCAGCCACGCCGTCATATTGAGACGTTTTGCCGTTATTCTCCTTTCCTTCAGTATAACGTCACCTCAATGTACGGTAGAACAGCATCTCAATGAGTACAAGCCCCTCCCTCAGACAGGACTCTGGTTTTGCCTCGCTAAAGAGGATGAGAAGGAGACAAATGTGTTAATATAAACCTAAGCCCGACATATTAGGTATAACATGGAAGCATAAAGCAGCCAGGATCTGCTGTCTCTGCACATTGGCAACATTACGATAGGCATTAGCTCTCTGACAGGCTAATACTGGGCTTACTGCTTGACTCTGCTTAATCTATTGCAGAACTATTCTTAACGGTTTAGCCTAGTAGTGTATACTGGTGCAGGTCTGTAATGGGCTTATGCTTGGGCTTCTATTCGCCATGATAGGCAGCGGTAATACTCTGACTACCAAATGCAAGTAGCTTACTTCGCTGCAGAACAACTTGGCAAAGGTAAGCCCGTTCTGTTGGGAGTAAAAGCAAATAGTTGGCTCTCTGGTTGGTACTGTGAGTACCGTCAGCAAGGTCTGCCAAGATGGTCTTTGGCTGCACTGAAGAAGCACCTTGGCATGTGTGTCTGCTGGTGGCGATGCTGGTGGCAATGCTGAATCAGGCTGATCACTGGAAACCTTTTCTTGTGGCTGATTGTACAAAACCTCTGTGCTTCTAGAGAAAAGACACCCGTGACTCAGATATTCAGTCCACAAGGCTAATCCGTTTTTATCCCTCCATAATATAGACACTGACTAAAAGTTTTAAAAAAATATATATATATACAAACACCAGAGCAATCTTTGGCCAACACTAAAGGTCTCATGACACTGCTGCTTCTTTATGCGATAACCTGAGCCTCACGATGATTTCCTCTTCCTATAAAGCGACCAATAAGAGCCTCTGACAAGAGAGATCAAACATCAGCTTAAGTAATTCATGAGAAATGAACACCCATTCTAACGAGTAGCTAACCTCCCGAGGTTTACAAAGTCAGCACGCCCACCAAATAAAAAAAGCAACGTGGGCAAGACGCTGACAAACCTACTAGTAGACGTCAAATTTACAGCCCAAAGAAAACACGTGGAATGCCAAGTTTGGGAAGCTGCTGCAGTTAACTAGCAAACACAATCAAAGCACTTCTTACTAATCCTATTAATACTACTAATACTATACAATCATCTAAAGTAATGATGGCATTTACCTGTTCGACAGTCTGTTGGAGAGAATTAGCCCCAATAGGGAGCCAAAGCAGAAGTTAACCCCCGTAGTTCACTAGCGGCTAGGTGGCTAGCGTGATTTTCCATAGACACAGAGGGCACTTCTTACAACGACTAAACATGGATAGTGCTCCCAGGTAATTGTCAACAAACTCAAGCAATAGATATAGGTTATACGTCTTTTTTTGGTTGTGTACTTATAAGGTAGTCAATAAATATCACCTACAACATATTTGAGAATCTGAACTGCAGCGTGTAATTTGCTCATCCTCATCTGTAAGGTGTTAGGCAGAGGTGAACCAGAGGTGGGCAGAAGTGGCGTCAACTTCAAAACCACGGCTTACCTGTCCATCTCTGTGCCTCCCCTTCCTTTCGCTTTTGTTGTTTCAAACTTCCCTTCCCTCGTAACATATCCTCTGTCTCTGTCTCCTCTCCCCACTAGCAACCAGACTGTCCCTGGGTGACGGGCAAGCAAGGGTTGAAGAAAAGGGGTGGGGGGGGGGGGGTAAAT